>JAYKKI010000088.1:7192500-7197500 GCA_039881145.1 Druceiella hillmani | reverse complement strand
TCTAATCAGGTAAGTAAGACATAGGAAAAGCCGGTTGTAATTTCTCTTAATTTCACCCGTAATGAGCAGAAAACCAATTTTCTAATCCCATCCATTTAGGAGTGCAAATATTAGAACGCTACCTGCCTAACTAAAGTATTTTCCTTGTACGTTTATATTTTCCGATTTAGAAGATTTGGCAATACATTTTGCGGCACAAATAGATATTTACGTAAATACTAAACGTTAAATAAGCTTTTCAATAAATTGAACTTTCACCTTTAAGTTCACTGATGAAGGGCATGAAAGATAGAAAAGGGGTTACTATTAATAAATATATAAGTTTTTTATAGAAATCGTCTTGTTAATTGGGCTAATTAGCGTAAATTTCAGAATAAAATGGTATACCGTTTAAATTTCTCTCTTTAAACTTGAAATACAGCAAATTTCTAATTATATCCAAGCAATAAATGCCAACGATATTTTAAAATCGGAAATGAATTTTTTAAAGAATTGATTCAAATTTCTTTCAGAATTTATAAAATGTCAAAGTTTAAAGACCAGGACACACACACACACATATATATATATATATATATATATATATATATATATATATATATATATATATGATTAATTAAGCGAACACGTAACAGTCAACATTACGTAAAAATACACGTTGAGACTTTAGTTCAGTAGACGAATGCCATTTATTGTACATAAGTTATTGTAAATGTAACCAATTTTGTTTGCAATATTGACTTATATTGGAAAAATGGATAGGTTAAAAAAGGAAAGGTAATAGAAGGAATGAGAGCAGGAATACATTTTTCAGATGGATTTTAGGAATATATATCGACGACGCGTTTCGAATGTCAGTATTAATTTAATTTCAAATTAATTGAAGTGTGTATGTATATATATATATGTGTGTGTGTGTGTGTGTGTATGTGTGCGTGTGTGTGTGTGTGTATTAAACAAGCGCACATACAACAGTCAACAATAGGTAAAAAATATACGTTAAGGCCTTAGTTCTGCAGAAGATTGATATTTACTGTACATAACATATTGTAAAAGTAACCAAATTGCAATATAGTTAAATTAGCAATATCTATATAAATATATGTATATATATATATATATATATATATATATATATATATATCCAATATATATATATATATATATATATATATATATATATATATATATATATATATATATATTGGAAAGTCGGCTAGGTTAGAAAAGAAAATGGAAAGAGAGAGAAAAAGAGTAGGAAAGCATACGGACATATTTTGAAAGCGCGAATCGACGACACGTTTCGACTACAATATTAATTTTATTTTAGAGTTCAAGAGCAGTGAAGGAGGATGTACTCTTTGTAGCCGCTAGAATCTTTAGAAATAAGAAAAGCGTCAAAGGGTTCAGAAAGTAATCCAAGATTACAAGGGCTTTGAATCTAGAATTAAGATAAAGCCTATTTACTTTCAGATAAGGCTCGACCTAACATCAACACGACACCGATATGTATACCTACTTTCTGAGGCCAAAATAGATTGCATATATAAATTTAGTAGGTGTTCAAATTTGTTTAATCGTTCTTATACGAACTACAGACAGCACACATCTCTTTAATCAAGGAAGATTAGTAAAATTATTTGGCTGAGGTATAATTTACTTTCGATTGGAATAAATTACTTAAGACCTTTTAGAGAGTTTATTATGCTTAAAATTTAGCAACTAATATCATTCACTTAATGAAATTTGTGATTAATATAAGTGAAAAATTTCTGAATTATAAATAACTAAAAATCAACAAATCAATAAGGAAAATTTAAATAAGAATACTTAAGTAATATTTCTGTTGTCAAACAACCATTTTTTTATTATTTATATATAATACATTGAAGTACTATAATACTGAAATTGTCTACAAATATGATTTTCATTACAAACACTGTACAAATTTGGTTTTCACTAGTATTGAAATTACCCATAAATTAAGTACCAATTAGCGAAACAAATGTTTGAAAATTCATCGACGTTTATTACATAATTTTCATAAAGTTTTGGAATAATATTTTCTATAACAAACCAAGCAATATGAGCTATTTTTTTAATATTGCGCTTTCTAGAGTTCCGTAGTCAAATGGAAAAATCGGTATATCATTTGCCGGAAACCTTATAATTTCGTCTTTTCCTTTTTGTTCGTTTCTCTGCCTTTTCGTCTATCTGTCCATATGTCACAACTATTTTACTAAAATATAGTGTTCTACATAGATGAAATTTGAATGGTATGTGTCTTCTTTGAACGAAATATTGTAAATAAGAAAAAAAATAATGTTAGGGGTGACACTTCATATATATAGCGGGGGGATGAAAAAAAACTCACTGCATAAAGGGGTGTGGGGTATCGTTCGATAGGTCTTAAAAATGATATAGACGTTCAAAAATAATTTTATTATTCAAGTTAATCTAAGAGCTAACAAAAACCTACTAAAATGACGTGGGTATAACTTGAACGTTTTATGTAACTATATAATCATAACAGTAAATGATATGTCTATCCTTCAAAACGTTTCCATCTCTGGAATTAATAAATTACGTTAAGGGTATTCCGCATTCCATTATTATGTTGTCAACATTTATGAATAAATACACCATGTATTTGAGCTAACAAAACCTACTAAAATAACGCAGGTATAACTTGAACGTTGTAACTATAAAATCATAACAGTAAATTTTGTGTATCCCATTTTAAATATTGGTGATCAGCGAAATTTTGCAATAAACATTTCAAATTTACATTTCATTTCTGCCAACAACTTAACCGCCTTTAAGTTTTCAACTGAATTTATAGCGACAACACCCTTTTAGAACTTCCCAAACAAAAATATAACACGGCCGTAGCAGAGGACCAATTTCCCCAATTTTATAAAAGGCTGATGAAATACTCGACATAAAAGACGAGAAGGGGATAAAAACAAATAAATGAAACGCGATCATTAGACGGAGAAATAAAAACATTTCTCAGCAGCCACTGATAATTACTGACTGCGAGCGGTTATAAGGAACACTACCCCTGTTTACGTTTTAGCCGACGTAGTCCTTGCGTATACATCTCGAGCTGTTTACGAGCTGAGAGGGCCTTTATTTTGGGGGTGTCTTTATGAAGTACCTCAGGGCAAGAAATAAATTTAAAGGGTTCGTTTGAAGACCCCCGGGCGCTTCTCATAAATTTGAATGTAATTATTTTTTCTCCAACGCATAATCTACGCAACGTTTTTAAATATTTCTTTCGCTTGTAATAAAAGATTGTAAGCTCGGATAATTAAGTGATGAAAATTTCAAATGTTTTCGTTGAAAATTCGAAATGAAAACTCATCTTTAGATTGCAGCTTCAACAAACGCCGCGGTAAAAAATTCATTTACAAAGAGGAATTAAAATCAATCTCAATTTGCGTATTAGGACGACAAAAACTTAAATGTTGTTTGGATGTTACTCTCATAGCTTAAATATTTTTGTAATTATAAAACTTGAACTCGATCTTATTAAGTACTGAGTTATATATACAATATAACTCTATAAAATTTTAACTCGATCTTATTAAGAACTGAGTTATATATATAATATAACTTAGTACTTAATAAGATCGAGTTCAAGTTTTATGATTTTAAATGCATATCAATATCGACCTAATAACCACTCAGCATGAACCTACGCGTCAGTATCGATATGTTTATCATTCTTAATTTGCATTACGAACATAATCTTTTCATTTGGATGCCTTTTTTCAAAATAATTATAACTGATGAAGCTAAAGTCACAATTCGCAAGAAAACTTACTCTTTGAATTCGCAAGAAAATTTTCCCTTTGATTTGATGTTCCTTTTTTAACACAAGCAATTAGAAAATTAAGCTCATTATTCAGTTAAGAAAACATTCATAATGAAAGAAACTGCAGCGTGTTGACCAAAATGGTTATTTACAATAAATTAGCAAATATATTCTCTACAATAATTAATATAATCCTATTTTATTTAGTAAGAAAGGAAATTAAGAAAGTGAAAGAAAAAAAATTAAAAATAAATATCCCATTGGGTTAATAATACGAAATATTACATTTCCTTAACACAAAATATATGTTTTCAATGTGATTCAAGTACTTAGGTCATTCGTACGACAGCGGTACTTAATTAAAAACAAAACATATTAACAAATCTGTATCTAGTTTTGAGACTTTATATATTTTATATCGTATTTGTGCCCCATTTTGGTACAGTATTGGTTATATTCAAAAATTTCCATTGAAAAATATTGTAGCAAAAACATATTTGATTAATATAATTTAGTCAAAGTACTGTCACTGTAGCATATTGAATAATAATAGAATACTAAATATTTAATTTAAATGTAAAGTCATTTATTTATTAAGTGGATGAACAAAAGTTTTTACATTTCAAAATCCCAAAACTTTTGTGTAAATTTGAATCTAACTCCCATTTAGCTATCGATAAACTCATTCCAAAGTAGTCTTCAAAATTATAAAATATAAAAATTATCCTAGTTTTATATAAATAGTAAGTACTGACATGCTTACTTTCTTAAACAAACTAATCATTTTAAAATTAAGACAGGACTACAAGAAACAGATTTACACGAAATAAGTTAACTGAATATCAAAGCTAAGTTAGTGTACACCATTTACTGGAAGTTTAACATATTACTTAACATTCTGTGTACGTTTGCTTAAATTTTTAATCAATTATTAATTCAAAATTATTTTCATTTGAAATTTTTGAACTAAACTTTTATTTCTCACTGCTTCTAGCCATCATGTCAAACGGTAGCAACGTTGTATCAAATTTCCCAATCAGGTCGAAGAAGTAACTAGCAAGAAACGTAGAAAACGCGGTCAGTTGAGGAGAAATAAAAACATTTTCCTAATTAATTGCTCAATAATTACAAACTGCACTCGATTATAAAATTACTACACTTGTTAGTATTTTAGCCGACA
>JAYKKI010000088.1:7145000-7187500 GCA_039881145.1 Druceiella hillmani | reverse complement strand
AAATTGTTAATGGGTTTAAAGAAAATTCGCGACAGCATTTTTCTTTTTTTTTAGATTGACATTTTTACGGTGACTCCTTAAGAAAAAAAGTGCGTTAGACAAAGGGGCGATATTTAGGTAAATTTATTAATCTTCTTATAATGAATATCATAGTAATTAAATATTTTTAAAAATAAATAAAAGTAACAATGCGCATTTTAATGACGTCAGTACGATGTATTTATATATGAAGAGGTAAAACATAAGAGGTAACGGGTAGAAGGATATAATATATACTCGTAAGTCTCTGTACACTATTATATTATACACATTAAAATAAAGTTTAGGACTGCGTTCAAAAAATAAATTTTCCTATCAAAAATGTATTGTAATAAATATATTAGTACAATAAATATATAAATATATTAGTACAATAATAATTTTTTATTGTACTAAATATATCGTACCAGTACACTTTTAGCAAGGGTAGCTTTGGCACCTGGGGTAAAACACTTAACGTGCATATTGGAAAATATTTTAGACACTATCTGTGTTTTCCCTAAAATATAATTACGTGAATTCAATAGTACACTATGAAGAAGAAATTGATCGTCTTTCAAAACGATTATCTATCTGTGTACGCTTGCAGACATATGTATGTAGCCTATCTTACTATATTACATATATTATATTACATAGCTCACTGGAATAGAATTACTTATGTATCATTTCAATATGATGCTAAAAAATTAAGTAATTAATGATAAAGTGTTAATGTACAAACAAAATTATTTGCTTACAAAAATTTTGTTTGCATTAACACTTGCGAAAAAGGTTCTTATACTCATAACTGCCTTTTTATTTCATGCCAGTAAACTTTATTGAAAAATAATGATAAAGAAATATTAATGTAAATCTATATTAACATGGATTCAGATGAGGTTTAATAGATGGCGCTAGATTTGAATTGAAACTTACCATTGAAATTTGTTCACGTATTGAAAGTCCATGTAAACATACGAGTAGTCATAAGCAAAACTAGATCATGCTAAATTGTACTATAATGTAATAATATATTGGAAAGGAAGAGAGTAAGTATACTTTAAAATAGTTGTTGATACAAGTTCTTCATTTTTAACTTCTTTAATCTTCTTTAATCCTTTTGCTTATTTTATAATATATGTAAAAATGTCAAATTTAATCCAAGAAATATTATACTGTTTCTTGCTTTAAAAAGTAGTCTATGTTAATTCACGTCATAAACTATATCTTAGTTTCACGTTTAATTTTTTCGAGCTATTTAGAATTGATTGTGTAAGAAACTCGCGTATTGACACCACCAATGAAATAATTCCAATTACTGCAAAATTCGCCTTTTCGTGGATGCTGCATATTGTGAAATACGAAATCGGCTAACGTTTTTTCCGTTACACGGTCTTAGTGAAAGCGTTTGATAGTTTCAACACTTCATTTTCCAAGCGCACAACCCCTCGTTCGTAATCGAGGCAAAAACTCAAATATATCGCGGAGATTACGCATAGAAGAAAAAATAATTACATTCAAATTTATGAGAGACGCCCGGGGGTCTTCAAACGAACCCTTTAAATTTATTTCTTGCCCTGAGGTACTTCATAAAGATACCCCCAAAATAAAGGCCCTCTCAGCTCGTAAACAGCTCGAGATGTATAAATACTGACAGCGTCGGCTAAAACATAAACAGGGGTAGTGTTCCTTATAACCGCTCGCAGTCAGTAATTATCAGGGGCTGCTGGGAAATGTTTTTATTTCTCCGTCTAATGATCGCATTTCGTTTTTTTTTCGTTTCTGTTTCCGTTTCCATCTCTCGTTTCTTGTTAGGTTCTTCCTCGCCCTTTTATCAAATTGAGAAATTTGACGCTGTGTTGCGGTAATCTGACCAGCGAGGGTAGGGGGGAAGCGTCCGTTAATGAAAACTGGGTTAGAAATTTAAAGGTTAAGTTGATAATAATTTTAGTTTAAGATGTTGTTAAGTGTTTTTGTGTTAATAATAATTAGTGTTATAAAATTTTAATGCAAATAAATACAATTATATATTGGTACTTTTTGCGAGATCTAACCTATCGTTATTTCCAAAATAAGCTACTGCCTAAAGTAATTTATGTCACGCTATTGTTTTTTAATTATATTTGTAATATTCTTCATTAGTATTTAAGTAATTTTTTACAGATAAATTTGACACTAAGACGAAATTTGATTATGTTTTAGCGGAATATAATGCTAACTACGTCTATTGGTAAATATATATGATTCCTAGCTCTTATCCCAGGCTTTACTTGCATGGTTCTTGCTAAAAATTATATGTAGAAGTTAAAACCTACAGTGCTGACTAGAATTATTACGATAAATTAAATACTAAACGTTTTCGTGACTTTATAATGTAATCACAATGTGAGCAAAGATATTTCCCCTAAATTAGGGATTAAAGGAAAAGATTATGTTGCTCCTTATACCTTGTACGTAGTGTTTTAAAAAATTACGCCCTTTCTTTGGTTCTTTATGACGTTGACGTGGTTACATTAATCCGTTTGTTTACTTTTTCAGTTATAAATAAAAATATCTCTATTGAATATATTTGGCGTTAATTTTGTAGAAATTCATTATTCACAATTGAATAAAACTATGTGATATAGTATTATTAAAGCTTATATTAGCAAAGATTGCTAATAGTGCACCTGAAGATGGTGTAATATAACGAAACCTAGGTCGTGGTAAAAAACGTAAAGAAAGTAGAAATAATACTACATCACATAGTTTAATTTAATTGTGAATAATATCTCTAGCGGAATAAAATTTTCTAAGACAAAAGTTAGTTTTTATCACTTCCTAATCTTTTAACTATTTTTGTGCAAATCCACGTTGATTTCTGTTCTACGTAAAAAAAATAAATACACTTCTTATTCTAAACATTAGTTAGAATTTGGATGAGCTTTTCCTGAATAAAAAGTCACCTATGCCATTTCCTGGTTCGGCAAATATATCTGTTGCTCCACTGTGACGTGAAAAAGGACAAAAAAACACAATTTTGCATTTATAATATTAGTTAGGACTTGATAACAATATTCTTAAAGAACAAATGCGTGATAAAATCTTAATGACAAGGACGATTTGGGACATGTTTTAAAATATTAAGTAAAAATAAATATGCATATTAACTTAATTTTCCTAATTAATGAACTTATAATTTTTTTAGTAAAAGATGCCTCTGTTCCGATTAACTTAACTCCATTAAATTAATTCTGAATTAACATAACATTAACAAGTAAATATTATAAATGTGGAATAAATATTAAAAAATATTGCTCGTAAATTATTATACGATATTGCTTCTTAAATCGGTTAGATTTCTGCGATTTCTACAGCGAAATGTCCGTCATCCATGTTGATATGAGCCGCCCGCAAACGTCGACACTACAGAACATAAGTGTAAATTAAGCCGAAACACCAGAACATCAATGGCGCCAACCGATTTCACAACGACGTCTCTGGCACAAACCAATCCGCCCACGTGTAGTCAAATCGAGAAACTCGCTTTCACAACGCGCACACTTCGCTAGAAACTTCTAGTAATTGTCACAGTATCGAATTTCGACACATTGTGTTTTAGAGAAGAAAAAATTTACCAAGTGCGAAGAAGTATCTTCAAAAGAAAATTGTTACGAAAATAGATCGATTTCCAGATGAATGAACTTTCAAATTTCGTCAAACAGACGGAGATTCGTGAAAGCTTCGGATAAAATAGTCCTCAATCTATTCTTAACACTTAGTTATAAATTTATGACGATAACAATACTATTATCCATTCCCCACTCCTTAAATTCGTATTTTCCAGTTCGTTCTATTATGTATATTTGCGCGATTTTCCATTGGGGTAGAATAATGGCCTAGTTGGTATGACAACTCAGAGTTTCTCAACATCCCCGTTTTAGGAGATACAACATGGAGGAAGGGTGTAACAAAGCCTCACTGCAAATAAAATATTCACTTAATTATTACGGTATAAGCTTAACAGAAATAAACTTTAATTAAGATGTATTATTCCTTGTGACTATATTCAAAAATTTTGTATTATTGAAATCAATTCTATACACGAATTAAATTCTGATGCTTATTTTTTTCTCTTCTTTGATAAAGAATAAATGACGAAGTGAGCGGGTAAAGGTCAGTTGATTTAAGGAAATTACGTCCAACGTATCTCTTTTATTTAATCATGTCTCCAATTATTTTGATTACATTTTCAACTTGCTGCTGGAAATCTGTAAAACTAGCATTTACTCTTTCTTCCATTAGGTTTAAAGTTCACAATGTGATAGCTGTCATCACCCATTTTAATTAGCTTGTTTAAAATTTTCCTTTCTTATACATGAAGGCATATATTTGATAGAAGAACTGTCATTGTTACCCTTTTTAAGCACAGATAATATTGTCGTCGATTGGATAACACCTAGTCTGCACTTCGCAACCGACGAACAGAATAAAATTGCATTTAAAATCATATTTGATATATTTGGCGTTCATTTTGTTGAAATTCATTATTCACAATTAAATGAAATTACGTGACGTAGTTTTATTTCTACTTTCTTTAAGCTCTTTACCACGACCTAGCTACTTTACCACGGCTATTAGCAAAGATCTTTGCTAATAACCCACCTGAAGATGTTGTAATACAACGAAACCTAGGTCGTGGTAAAGAAATTAAAGAAAGTAGAAATAATACTACATCACGTAGTTTCATTTAATTGTGATTTAAAATCATGTTAACTTTAAATAAACTTCGAAATTCTGTTGCATTGAAAGAAAATATAATATTGAAAATTGGTTTGTCCAATCTCTCCAATTGTAAGTTTATTTTTATTGAAATTTAAGGACTAAATTGGAATATGTATTCGTCCAAATGTATTTTGAAAGGGATTGATTAATGGCATAACGAATTTTTACCACTAAATCGCACTATTGCTTTCGTTATAATTTCTTAGTTTCACTGGTTTTTTTGCAAAAATCTAATCATTTTTTATGGTAATTATTGAAAACATAATTTATTGTAAACATACAATATAACAAATTGATTACTGATTCTCCAAAAATTATTATATCCAAGGGCAAAATTGAATTACTAATTGAAATAAATTTACTGTGAATATAGAAAATTATTTCACTGACAAACATACAGACACGGACGCGAATAAATAAATAGAAACTAACCAAAAAAAAGATTAATTCCCATGTATAATACGCTAAAACTTTAGAATTAAAAAAAAATTAAATACAATGCCTATTCGCTGGCTTAAAATTTTGAATTTTCGGCATTTATAACTTTTTTCTAGAGAAGTAAAATGTAAAGTAGTAAAGTAAAATGTTTATACGACAAAAAATGGTATTTTCAAGATAGCTCTAAATAAATACGGTTTTTTACCAAAAATAAAGTTATTTTAAATTGTCTTATCCAAGAAGAAATCGTAGGAAAACCATAATTATGATTGTATAATTTTAATGGACCGATCGAATAAATATTAATGAAATTTCTTGTCTTCAAAGTTAGAAAAGTTTATTGAAGCAAAAAAAAAGGTTGAGCTTTAAATGCATACCATTTCCAATAAAACTTCCGGTTTTCCTAACCAATGAAGAAAAATTTTCGAAAAAATTACGGATATGCAAGTCATGTATGAATTGAAGTTCAAGAAAAGCCGTGATTTTCTGTGCCTTTTTGTAAATGAAAATGTTTCTGAATGTAATTTCCTCACAATACTTTTTCTTTGTCAGTTAGATTACCTACAACCAATACGTTCTTTGTTTTTATTTCTTTACAATTTATATGCAAATATTATTGCATCATACTTAAATACTAATTTTATAACATGTGTGTATGTATGTATTTATGAACTACGACGCACAACCTTTTCAAAAACTCATTGTAAAAATAAATTGAATTTAAACACTTATTAAGTCATAAAATACAGTCATATTTTTCTGCAAATGTCGTGACTGAATTGGTTTAAAATATCAACTGGTATTACTTTAATTGTACGTCTTGAACAGTTCCGACAACCTATCTTGTCTCTATGCGAGAAGCATGGTTTTTTGCTCAAGGCGAAGTCAACATTTCATAATTTTTATTATTTCCTGTAAATTTTCGGTGTACTAAAAATTGTAGGAATATTATTTTCAATATTTGCGTAGATTAATTTTGATGCAAGTCAGATTTAGGCATCGAAAAGGTTCTGTAAATAAAAGCAGAAAGTATTAGATTAAAGAAAAACAAATATGTCGCACAATCACATAATTTTTTTTGTTCTTGTACGTATCTAAACTGATGTTTTTTTTCAACATTTACCTGTCTTTTCCAGGGAGCGCTGGAAAAGTTAAAACTGCTATGTGTCTGTCCTTCATTATGTTTTATTTTCATTTCTTAATAGTTTTGGCGTTAAAATTGCCTAGCGACTGTATTTTCAGGGTTCCATACATAAAAATAAAAAAGGAACCCCTATAAAATCATGTGTCCCTCCGTAGAGTGTTTGCCGTAGACGTTTTTTTTCACAGAAACCGTTTCAGAATGTTAACTAAGATATTAGTTAAAATGTCGATACCATTTTTTGCAGCAACAAATTTGCAATTTGTTTGTGAGAAAAATGCACGAAGAAAAGCTTTTATGAAAATTATTTTTATTGAAATTTAAGGACTAAATTGGGATATGTATAACAGGACTAAATTGGGATATGCTAAATAATTAGTATGTATTATAAACGTTCATAACAAAGTAATTTTTAAGCGAATATTAATTAACTTAAGATAATAAAAAAATAGGCAAAATATTCCCATTAAACAAAAAAAATGCAACTCAAAAAAACACGAAAATAAGCAAAATAAAGCATTAATTAGAGGAAATGAACTGACACGCAGAGGCAATGTTTACATTTGTGTAAAGGAAGGCAACTTCAAAGGAAAATGAAAACAAGGGAAACAAAAAAAAATGCGATTGGTATCTGTAACCTTACTCCCTAGGAGGCACCGCAACCCCTACCCTAGCTTGAAGGTATTCAATGACTGTTTCCTGTCATTACCGATTACGTTTCGGCTTTCGTTATTTATTTTATTTATTTACGGAAGAGCATAGAGATTGAGTGTAGAGATTATGTGATATTTATCACACAGATATCTGAGTTCGTCAAATTTTCATGCATTTTTTTTAATAAAAAACGATTACTTTCGGAGTTATGTCTAAATATATACATCTTCAAAAAAAGCAATAAGATTATGAGTCTTAAACGTAATGTGAATTTGTTAAGATGAAAATAACTGCTTGAATAGCTCTTATTTAAATTTAGAGTCATATTGGCCTTTCTATACTCTCGACTTTAGTTTTGTCTCTTCTTTACTAATTGATTTTGTGACCTTCGGAATGTTACTTCTAAATTTTTTTGTTTTATCGACCAATGATGTGTTTTTAGTTTTTTGAATATTCTCTTAGCCGGGACTCGTGTTTTGCTGTCATGGGTTTTTTTATTGGGATAATTAATATTATGTAAACTTTGGTTTCTAGAGTTTTCTACCTCGAAACGAAAAAAAAAACGAACCGTTACTAAATTACTCACATACTCGTACCTCTCTATATTACAACCGTTATTCTTAGAAACTAAACGTTTTGACGAAGAGACTTGAAATTTGGCGCAGCATAACAACTCTTATATATCTCAATAGACTACCCTCCAAAATATTCATATGAAAATGTTTGTTCTATACAAAAGTAAAGAAGTGTTGCAAAATGTTTAATGAACAACAGGTTTTCGAGAGAAAAAAACGAGGCACTCCCTATTTTGTATTGAAGTGTTTAGTTTATGCCATTATCCTAGGTTATGTTTAAGTTTCTTGACACTTGTTGTTAAAAACTTTAAGATAGAGAAACTCATACACTTTAGACTATCTTGTAAAATTATGTTTTGAAAAGGAGGCGAAATATTAGAAAAAAATACTAAAATTATTTCAGTGACACCCCCATTTGAAGATATTTATTACAAAACTCATTAGCAAGGAATAACATTTTGAATTACGCTTTTCTGCGAAATTTCATCACAACACATTTTAAACTGAAATGGTTAGGACTCTGTGACATCCAGATGGACAAATGAGCATGACGAATTATAAGGGTTTCAGTTTTTCCATTGGAATACGGAACCCTAAAAGGAAACTGGAGTTGACATACCTGGAAACTGAAGTAAAAAAACCGGAATGACATTTTTACGATGATACAGAGACACTATTTAAACCAACATTCTTCGCTGAAGCCATTTTCCATACAAAAAAGTAGGCAAATAAATACACCAAAAGTCCCAGACGCAATTCGCGCATTAGCATACAGAGTTCCACGTAACCTTTATAAAATTAAATTCCAAAAAAAAAACGCACGTTTTTATTTGCGTTTTGGTAATCGGCTTAAGGGCTTTGACCGTCCAACCCTTAATTCCTCAAAGTTTCAGGAGAAAATCCCCGTATTATATTACAATCAGGAAAATAATGTGTGCTGTGGTATTAAGAGAAAACAGTTGCAGGCTTTAAGGATGCACACGTACGTAAAAATTTGGCCGCTTCTGAATTGAGTGAAATAGCTGGTGTGAAAATTAACACGAAATTGGAAAACAAAACGAAACTAAATTAGAGGACACTTTTTATCATCCACGTCTCCATTTTACAACTTAGTTTAGCACATACATTACATAAATATATTCGATATAGTAGTAATAACCCTTTTAAATATGTTTTCCTTTGGAGGTTGACAGAAAAGAATATCAGCTCAATTACCATTAAAATCAGCTGTATGTATGACTAAGTGTGTGCATTTTTGTAACACGATAACTTCCGTAAAACTCAAAAAAATTTAAGGAAATTTAACAGATTCGTTTGTTATACCATTTCTGGAATCAAGTTTAATTTTAATGGAAATAGACCAGCGCGAACCCCATTTCTACAAATTTAGGAAAAATATAAATTTTAAAATTTCGTGTGAGATACATTTGATAATGATATCATATATATCTCACATGAGAGATGTGAAAGATTAAAAATATATTAATTTTTAATACAGAAATAATTGTTGATTAAATTTTAGGATATATTTACCTTAATTATTATTGACTTATTACAATACTCTTAAGAATATTTATAATGTTTTGAACGCGCATGCGTAGAACGATATAGAAACACGCAATTGAAAATGAATTAGAAAATTTAACTTATATTAGAGCAAAGAAACATATTTTCTTGTAATTTTCTGAAGTCGTCCAAGTAACTAAAATTAATGGAAGCTGCATTTATCTCCAAATCTTCAATATTAGAATAGCTTAGTAAGTATGAAGTAATACCGCAAATAAAAAGAGGTACAAAGGTGGTTTCTTTTTTGATGAAGCCTCCAAAAATAAAAATACGAGTTTAATACAAATTTTAATATCATATTTTATGAAATAAAGATACTCTAATGCGTATCAAGATTTCCTTCCCATAATATTTTACTAATCAAAAAATAATTTAATAAATAAGAAATTCCAGAGCAACAACAGCAATTATATAGAAAATGTTTTCTAAAAGAATTACGTTACCAAAAATAACACACGAGTCTGCTCGAAATGTCAAACGGGAACGAAATAATGACGACAGTCATTTCTCTACTGCACACGTACAGCTTCTATATCCTTTGGGTCTGTATCTGCCAATAATTTCTAGCATATTCTACGTATATCTCACTAAAACGAAACATTGAAAATATTCTCCTAGACTCGAATGACGTCATTTATCACAAAAACTTCACAAGTGACTATTTATAACTTGCACATAATTTTATATGAAATAATATGTATTTTAATTTTGTAAATTAATTATTGTGCAAATTAATTATTTTGTAAATTAATATCAAAGATAATAAATATTGGCAAAATATACAAGCTTCATATTTAATGAAGATTTTATACAAACCAAGATTCGTCTTTCCAAAAAGGAAGTTCTAAATATTGAGATAATTTTTTTGAAAAAATGCTATTAACCAAGAAATGTCTGAATAGCGAATAACTTCACCAATATAATAATTATCTGAAAGAATAAATGAGAAAATATTGATAGTAAAAAACTATGCACAAAAGAGTACTAGTTTTGCTGGTAATTTTAAGATTTTATATGAATACGTCCTTTAACCTAGACTGAAAACTAATAATTTTTATAGTTATTTTTTCGTCCAGTACCATCTAATATCAAAATGAGCTAATACAAATGATTAAGTAAACTTCTAACTAAAGTTTAGTAAGTTCTGCAAACGTCCCAATAAACTGCTGTTAACTCCGAAGAATCATTTGATTTAACCATTTAACGGTTTAACTATTATTTATTTTTTCTTATTATCGCAACATTCGATGGACAAAAAGAATTTAAAAAGTACATTTACATAATTAACAAGGTAATTAGCTTTATTTTTACTTTGAAATAACCTATACATATTAAAAAAAATATTTGTAGTCCTAATGTTTGTGTTCATTATTTATTTACAGAGATATCTTACAGCACAGGTTAAAAAAAAAAAAATTAAACAGTTGCTATCTATTGACAACCTGTATCAAAATGTTTGAAAGGTCGAACCTACAAATGATAGTACGAAAGTTACATTAGTAGAAAATTCGAAAAATATATTAATTAAGATAAAAAATATACTATTGAGTTAAACGCTTTTTGCAGGATTATGAAAAGGAGATTGAAGGCACACAAATTGGGATCTATTTCAGTACTGAAAAGCTGCGAGCAAACACTCCCACAGATTTCATAAACAGTACGCGATACATTAGTAAATTCATAATATCAATTTCAATTTATCCTATAAAATATTTCTATTCCGGTAGAAACACAAAAGTGGCAATGTTGCGTAATCTCTGGGGTGACTCGTAAGCGAAAAGGGGTCGTAGGTTTATCCCCAGTGGCTGAGATATGATTTCGCATACACACTCACTGACATAAAAGTATCTTTTTGCCTCGTATAAGTTTCAATAGTAGTGCCGGAAAATGAATATTTAATAGTATTAATTCTATCTGAAATTTCTCAACTTTTCTACTTCGTGTAGTTTATTGTTGTTTATGGAGTGTGGTGTATGAATGTGTGAAGAGTTTGAGATTGTAACTTTGTAAATCTTGCGAGTGGAAATGTGCCATAAGTACCAAAGGTGATATTAAAAGCTTTTATTCGTTATTAGCTTTTACTCGCAGTTATAACCACGTGCACATAGCATGTTACGTTTTGAGCTTTAATCTAGAATTGCTGAAAGTTTTATGATCATCCATGCAACAGTTATCGAGTTATTATCTAGGTCTTTACTCACAGCTATAACCACGTGCACATAGCATGTTACGTTTTGGGCCTTAATCTAGAATTGCTGAAAGTTTTATGATCATCCATGCAACAGTTCCCGAGTTATTATCTAGGTCTTTACTAGCAGCTATAACCACGTGCACACAGCATGTTACGTTTTGGGCCTTAATCTAGAATTGCTGAAAGTTTTATGATCATCCATGCAACAGTTCTCGAGTTATTATCAAACAAGTGTAAAGAGTATTTTTTCCACGTGAGATCTTTTTAATTAACATTTATAATCTGAAAGTGAAATTTATATACATATTTCAGGTAATCACAGACAAAATTCTCCTTATTTTTTAAAATGTACAATAATCTTATTTACAACATCACCCACCGAAAGGAATAAAAAACCACAAAAAATCGTTACGGCTTGTTCCTGAATTGTTTGATTGTTTCCTTTTCCGACATCTAAGTTCCAATTCGCCACCTGTTTTAACCTATTCTCATAAGTCACACAGACACACACACACACACACGTACACACACGCACATATACACACACATATACACACACACATACAGACACACATCACAAAAAATTCTAACTCGGTAACTCAGTACAACTAGAGATAGCGAGATACGCAATCTATTATTAGTGATTTGTAAACTTGTCAAGGGGTATGTTATAAAAACAATCAAGATTTAAAATATTATCCTTAAATTAATAACCTTTCAATTATATAATACTTCAACATATAACCTTTATTCATAATAATCTTTCAGTTTTAGTATACCAATTATATAACCTTTCAATTTTAGTATATCAATAATGTAACTTTTTTTTATAACAACTTTACAATTTTAGTATACGTAATTCCGAATTACAATTGATAATTTCCACTTCCTCAGTTTTCTGAAATTGACATTGAAAATTGTTCATACGGTATAAAACATTATATATGGTAAAAACGAATTTAACAATTCGTAATACCTTAAGGTAATATTAGCTTTGAAATATTAATTAGAAATAGGTAATATTAATTTAGAATAGTCCTCGAGAATTGTGAATATAATATTAAGTTATTTTTATATATATTTCATCTCACAATGTACACTTACCTATACACAAACACACACACACAAACACACATATATTTATGTATGTATATATATATATATATATATATATATATATATATATATATATATATATATTACATGCAAACACTTTAGTAAAGTAATTGAATTAATTTTTGATGCAATTGCTAATATAATGTTAAAACTCGTAATATTTTAATATCAAATACTTAAGACTCCTGAAAGTTATAAAAAAGTAACGAAGAATGTATTTAATATTGATAATAGCTAGATATTCAAAAACTAAATGGACTCTTATATAAATATTACATTCATTCTATAAAACTCGTTGAATTATTATTCATTTTACATTCAGAAAAAGACGATTTTGCAGCATAATATTAAATTTACTAACAATTAAATGAAACTACGTGATGTGGTAATATTTTAACTTTTTTAAATTTCTTTACCACGCCCTAGGTTTAGTTGTATTACATCTTCAGGTGGGATATTAGCAAAGATCTTAGGTAGTAAAGATCTTAGCTAGTTATAGATAGTATCTTTACTAATATCCCACCTGAAGATGTTGTAACACAACGAAACCTAGGTCGTGGTAAAGAAATTAAAGAAAGTAGAAATAATACTACATCACGTAGTTTCATTTAATTGTTAATAATGAATTTCTACAAAATTAACGCCAAATATATTCAATAATTAAATCTAGTGTGACATAAAATATCCACCTAGGTGTGAATTTACTTAATTGCTGCCAATAGCATAAAATTGTCATGAAAAAATTAAAAAAAACATACGACAAGAAATTGTCTCCCCGAATTGCTCGCGAAAAATAATTTGATGGCTATATACCCAGACGGACACATTTAATTCCATGTACGTGGTTAAACAATTGCAGTTAAAATCCGGATCAGTGAGCGTAAAGTGAATCCCTTAACATTTTTACGTTTCAAATCGGCAGGCTTATAGTAATCCAATTAGCGTACCTCACTAAATCCAACGAGTATCTTATAAAGTTGATTGATACTACGGATATCTAAAAGAATACAACACAAATTACTGAAGTACATTAAAATAGATATTACAAATGATAATTTTAGTAACACATAAAGATAGCGGGTAAAGAACTATAAATCTGATAATGATTGATTAATAGAATCAAACATATTTTACAAACAGAGAAATTTTCTGAGTTTATTTTTAAGCCGTATACTTATACGATTGAATCAGGACTACCACCAGCGCAGAGAATACATTATTCAAATAAATATAGCATACAGATTGTATTTTTTAGAAAATATAGAAGTCGACATGTTTTGGATGTATCTTTGTCTGAAATTTTTGTAGAATTATGGATACTTTGAAATAATATACAAAGCAAAGAAATCAACAAAAAATTCCTAGGATGTAAATGTTTAATTATTGTAGTTTTTTTTCATTAGCTTCTTGTATTAAATATCTTATGCAATTAATAAGTCAAGCTCAAATAATTGTTACATCAAAAAAATTATTTAAAACAAGCAATTTACGGTCCGGTCCTAGAAAATTTGGGATATGCAGACATTTATTAATAAAGAAAAATGTATCAGCAATAAAAGTGCAAAATAAAATCCTTCAAACTTTAATTTTATTTTAAAATGGTCTGTAAAAAGGCACACTAAATTTCAAGTCACTTATTTCATAAATTATATAATAAAAAAAAATTTCATTGAAGCCTTGAATATTCTCCATATTCCAAACAATACTCAGGATATTTGTATGCTTCATAATATAAAAATTTTTGGTTTAGTAATTAAACCGTATTTAGTTGCTGAACCGTGATATCGGATGTTCGATTCCTACTAAATTTATTTTTTTTCACCAGAGTATACGTAGCAAAACCGTTCGTGCGGAGCTAAAAACCTTCAAATGTTTTCAAGTTTTATAACAAAAAAGTTCTTCTGAATTAAGAATTAGTGAATCTGGTCTTATTAACGACCGTTTCGATCTGGAAGGAAGGCCGTTTATAATTAGGAATATTTGTAAAAAATGAACAGCAATGAACTTAGATATTTTTATGAGAAGAAAATAATGTTCTATTGAATGACTTGATAATTTTACTTTCGTTATATTTTTGAGGAAGTATACGGGAAACTTATTTTATGAATATTGAAAAATCAAAAGGTAACTTTTGAATTATCTCGTTTTGATCATGTTTATTTATTCGTTTGTATAGCGGGGTAATTGATGGGAAATAAAATGGCTCCGAAGCGGAATACGAAAATAAATAAAAATGAAACTATTTTTAGTATTTAATAGAATGATAATAAAATATCTATTAACATAGAAACATCTCAAAACAACAATTGATATGTTCAATACTAGATTTGTGTCAAAAACAAATTTTAAGTTGTTTTGTCCGTTCGCAGCGTACCTATTAAATTAATTGATTGTTTAATTTAAAGGTAGGTTATAAAGTGACGAGATTTGTCGTGGAGGCAACATATATTGTATATTTGAGGAGAGTGGGAGATGGGTGGGGGTGGGGGTGGTTGGAATTTAAATTGGTAATAAAAATGTACCATTTTTCGATTTTAAAAATGGAGGAAAGGGAGGAATATAAAAATTTGACGACATAGTGATATAAACTTGGGAAACGTTGTTATGGGGAAATTATAAGTAGAAGTTACGTTAAAAAATAGGAATTACTAACTTCAAAATTACTTTAATAACTTTGAGGAAAAGTAATTTAAATTTTGTCATTTTCATTAAATTTATTTGATAATACTTTTACTTAAGTTATTAGTAATTTCTTATCAAAATATTATAATCTTGTAATGAATGTAGTTATAAGCTCTATTTTAAATCCACAAGCAACGTACCCCTCGTAGCATATGATAGTAACGCTCGTTTGTTGTTATCCATTTATACGTCCATGGATAAATATAATAAACTATGAAAGATAAGAGGTTAAAATTGTCTTAGTCAAACAAGTTCAAATGCTATTAATTATCCATTATACTTAATTTATTGACATTCATTCTTTTCTATATTCCCATGCATGTGATAATTTTACTGAGTAATGTCAGAAACGCCTGCGCGAATAACGTTAGGCAATATTTTTCCTTAATTAAAAACGTTTAAGTTCACAACCATTTGTAAATTTGTAGGAAGACTGTAGTTGTACATATATTATTCATTTCGTGAAAGTAACTGTTATGTGCTAACCACATCAAATAGATCCCAAACAACAGCTTTTAAAACTGTTCGTAGTTTATTTATATTTGTTTGAAAGATTTACATTAAACACATTATTGATAATTTACATTAAAACTCTATTAACAGTTTTACATTAAAAAGTACAGAATACTCAGTTGTATGTTTTAGTTTTTTGGTAGATTGTACAAAACTTTTGGTAGATTGTACAAACTGTTTTGAAACTATATTTAAAGAACTATTAGAATTGAATATATGCCAGTACAATTTGCAATAACAAAAATTGTACTAACAATATGAAAATATTACGTAGTTCACTATCAAAAAGCTATAAATAGTTTTTAATTTGGTTTTGCCAGAATGATCTTTTCATACAGAACTAAACTATATTATACCTACAGTAAAGTGTATGAAAATGAAACCGTAAGTAAAAACCCATATTAAAATTAAATCTTGTTGAAAACATTCTACACATCACTATGAATTTTTAAAAACATATTTTGATATCAAGTAATAAAGAACCCTATGCGAACCGAAATTTTATGTTCAACTTTTTGAATTTATTATCTTTTTAGGGTTCCGTAGCCAAATGACACAAAAGAACCCTTATAATTCGGTTCTTTCGTTTCCGTATGTCCGTCCATCTGTTCGTCTGTCTGGCTATAGCTTACAGCCATTTAACTCGGAGACTATTGGTACTATGTAGATGCAATTTGGATGGTAAGTGTCTTCTATGAATCGCTACGCAATGAGATTGTAGAATTATGAAAGAAAATTGTATTATGAGTAGCACTTCATAGATGTAACTGAGAGATGAAAAAAAACCCAGTGCACGTAGACTAGTGGGTTTGTTATTTCGTAAAAATGATATAGAGATTCCAAAATACCTTTTTTATTTAAGTCAAAAGTTGGTGAAGTTTGCACTTCTAAAGTCTTACAGTCTTTCTACTTTGACACTTTTATTGAAATTCCTATTACTTTAATGAATATTTAAGTTCTCAAGAAACTCTTCTCAGTTTGTTTATTCTCCCATTATATTTTTAACAGACAATTGTCGTCTACTTAGAGCAAATACCACTGTTGCCCTAAGAACATGATTAACTGTATATTCTTATCTAGGGTAACCGAATGATACACAACGCCTCCAGCCTGATAAATCTTGTCCATCTTAAGTAATTGTATGCGCTATCGTACAAGTTCATTTCTTTATTATTATCATCATATTCTTTAATATGTTTATTGCTTATTTATAAAAATAATAAAATTTTCTTCAACACAACATTCTCTAATTGAATGTGTTTGTTTTCTTTTAAAGCTTTGCTATTTTTTCCGTAAAGATTTCCGTAATATTATTTTTACTAGCTTCTAAAAAGGAAATCTTCAATTGTTTTTCTGGTTGAGGATAATAACTAGTCCATGAATTAGATTAAAAATTTTCTCCTTTAGGGGATATTTTCGTTTTTATCTATTTTAACTTCATCTATATATTGGAATGTTATTTATGGCAAACAAAAATTATATTTATATAGATGTAAAAAAAGAGATTATTATTAAAATAAGTGATTCTGTACATTAAATTGAGTACAAAATGTTAAGGAATTACTTCAAGTTTTTCGATATTTCCTGAAAAAGTCATTGTCAAAGTTGCAATTTCAGTAAAAGAACGTGACGTTTTTTTTACATAAAAACGTTTTCAACACACTCAATTTGGTGCTCAGAATCATCTGTGTGAATGGTATACAGTTTCTTTGAGTAAGAAAGGATTAAAAAAACCTGTTTCAAAATTTATTTTTTAAGTTATTAGTTATCTTTTTGTAAACTTTACAGAAAAAACCTAAATAAATTGAAAAATGTAGAAAGTTTAATTTAATTTCTAAGATTACTGAAATACTAAATTTGTTTTTGACAATGGATATCATTAACCACTTTTATCATTGATTTAGAAAATACTCTTAGTTGATCTGTTTCTTTTCATGTTGTATTTGTTGTCAAAGGAAGAACAATATAACAAAAAAAATCTAGTAAAATTGCGGGCGTATATACTCGCTTATTTCACTCGTTGCGATATCAAATACCACTTAAACAAAAAAAAACTTATTTCTCTGCATTTTCCATAAAATGAACTTAGCTTAACGACTTGGGAATTTAAATCTTCCTCTTTTAAACTTGAATTTAACTTATTGTTCAAAGTTCAAATAACACTTTAAGTACTTGTCTGTATATAGCAGTAAAAAGTTTTAAATTATATCCTCGAAAATTTATTGTTTATTTTTGCCAATTTTTTGATACCATTGGTTTGCGTAGGGCAAGCGTTCAGTAACGCTTTTTACTTAGGTTTGAATGGGTTAAATAATATTATATATTAATTACCTCATTATATCCATATAAATGTTTTACATGTTAATGTAATATTAGCATGTAAATCGTCGATATTGTTATAAAAAAGGTAATTGATGAAATATTTTGCAGTTAAACGTTTAACGGATGATTGAATGTCGAAAAAAACGGGCTGACTCATTTTCGACGCCATCATATAATGTCACGCCATCTGTGATCGGGAAGGGGTAGGCAACAATTATACATAGCCACGTCGCAACTTTAGTGTCTGTCGCTTCCTTTACTGACATTCTCATATAATTACTTTTTTAATAATTTATACTTTCCAAACTTTATGCAAATATAACTGATGATATAATTAACGCTATTTTTATTCTTTTCTTTTTTATTTATTTATTTTTAAAATTTATTTCTTTTCTGTGGAGGTGTATTTCGAATGTGCTTTCATTAATGTAGAGCTAACGGAAATTTGAACAATTTTCGAAGAGAGTATAGAATACGAACTAATCAATTTCCGTTATAGTTTTTAAATATATTTTTAAATTCTAAATAATACCTTTAAATATTATTGTCGTATTGTAAACATTTTGTTCGAAATAAATGCGATAGACTACGAATTTATTATGAATTAAAAAAGTCGTTAATAATTTTTTGTTCCGTAGTAGGTTGCCTTGTAAAAAAGGGGATTATTTAATTTTTAATTAATAAAAATAAATACCAGATACCAGTCCTTATTAAAAATAACTCATAAAAGAAAAAAAAGAAGAGATATTTACCAAAATTTAGATCTATCTTAATTAATTTTCTAACATGTTTTTGGCGTTTGTAAACGAAGGTTTAAAAGAGTAAAACTAAATCAATAAGTTGATATCTTTTAAATAATATTAATAAATAATTTTTTTTACAAAGTGAAAACTTCAAAAGATAGAAAAAAAACAAAAGGCGTGAAAACAAATAAACAATTGTTGAGTTAATTATGATAAAAAAATAGAAAAGGAAATAAATTTTGCGACATGTAATAAGTTAAATAAATTTTGCGACATGTAATAAGTTAAAATTGTAATTAAATGTAAAAAAATTAAATTTTGTCAAAAGTACATACCAACAACTTATTCCAAACATTTGACACAAAAAACCACACAAACAAATCCACACGACACACAATACAATTTCCTCCCTTAATTTCTTCAATATTCCTTCACATTAAACATCACTTAAATAAAATATTAGAAAGTAAACATTAATGGCATTATCATTCCCTTAAAGGCCAGATGGTCTTTTTAAAAAAAAACAATTCCAAAAAAAACAAATATCACCGTCACTCTTTTAATTAAATCAAAATCACAACTTGAACCGTTAAAACACTTCAAACCGTTTGGATTGATCACAATTTTCTTAATTTTAGTCGTTATTAATTATAAATTTGACATTTGCAATAACTTCATTACAAATTCTTGAAAAAGCTGTTGAATTTCGTGAAAACTATGTTTAAGTACAACACAATTAAGATCGGCAAATTAATTAAAACTATTATCGAAAATTTAATTAAAACTTGATATGCTGATAACGTACAAAACAAACATTGGATTCGATTTGGCCGATTTAAAAACGAATAGCTACACTTTTTGAACGAGTACGAAATAAAACTTGTGAAGTTTAGATAATACAAATATCTACACCATGATCGATATATATAAAATTGACATCGAGAAAAATAATTTCATTACCTAAACAAGATTTTAGCGCGTAAATACTGAACCGGTTAATCGGAAACCCGTTTCCGGACCGGCCTCCGAAACACGTCCTCCTCACGAGCCTTTAACAGGCATACTGAATCTTATGCCCAGGTCAACCAATAATTCCCCCCACCTTACCTTTTACGCCCGTCCCTTTCTTCCCCGTAAATTTTCCGAATACACAGCTCCCTCTCACTTTACTACGAACGCATTTGTGACGTTGTCCCGCTTCATCGAGGCTTCACGTCGCATAAGAGCCTCCCGTTCACTCATCTCCGCAGAGCTAAATACAAATAATTCTAATATTGTAAGGGAGTGTATTGCTTTTAAGATTTCCCTTGCGTGTGAAAATTAAAGTATAAAAAACAGTAAAACTGTTAAATTTGATAAAAAGGTGAAATGGTTCAGGCGGTGTGAATAACGTGATGGAGTTATGAAGAAAACAGCTTGTTCTCATGTCTCTCTTTCTCATTGAGATGAGAGCTTTTAAAGTTACTTTATTAAACGATGCGTTGTAAAAGCTTATATTCATGAAAGTTCAAAGCTCATATTTAAAGCTTTTTTTTAATTAAATACTTGTCTTTTGAAAGAGATTGCAGAAAAATGGGAATAAACAAAAAAGAGAAAACGTAGTTTTTCGCCCAAAGCTCAAATTAAAATGAAAATTATCTAAAGTGTCTAAAAAGTATCTGAAGTTATTTATTGCCTTCTGTTATAATGGCAGAATGAACAAAGTAGATACAATATTCTATATATTATATTCGAATATTTTGCTAAAGGTGCTATCATATAAAGATATTTTTAAATTTTTTCTACTGTGCATATCACGAACATCACCGTAAATAAATTCTTAACTTTAACTATTATTTCTATTTACTTCTTTTCCTTTATTTTTTTTGTTAGTTTGGATTCCTTTCTTAACAAGTAATTGTCATTTCATTATATCAATCCGTCGGTCTATGTGTTTTCACAATTTCTAAAGTTTTATACCAGTATATAGAGATCTAAATTGATATATAATAAAATAAAAAAAAATATGTATAATATATCGTTACCTAATGGCGATGTATAATTTGTTTTGGTTACGTCTAATTGAGTTCCTTTAGAATGAAATTTTGGTTTTAACTAAAAGTTGGAAATAATTGGAAAAGTTGGAAATAATTTGTTTTGGTTACGTCTTATTGAGTTCCTTTAGAATGAAATTTTGGTTTTAACTACCATTTTTTTCTTTTTAACCACAATTTGCGTAATGTTGGGCTTCAGAACAAAATGCAATATTCCTTTAATATTTAAATCGTGGGTTTTAAGAAGTTTATAAAATTGTAAATATTAGAATTTTATCAAAACTTTTAAAAATATTATCCGAATTAACTTGAATCATCAGGGTCGGTAGACCTAAGTACATAAGTCAAAAAATATCGAGTTACTTTTATAACTTTAGTCACAGGTTTGTATCTGTAATCTGCCACCTGACTGAATCGCAAGAGTCAAACAGATGCATAACTTGTTATATAAATATTAACTTATTATAATATCCGTCTGTTTTGCTTGTGTACTTTAGTTAAGTGGCAGATCTTACAAATCAGTGACTGATTTAATAAAAATATAGTGGCATTTTTTGCCCTATGTACTTAGGTATGTTGGCCTTTTTCAAGAGATATATTAATGTATTTATTTCCGTAATTTATTGTATACAATTAATACATATGTCGGACTTATTGCCATGAAAGCAATATCTTTCAGCCAACTAGAATACCAATTCAGCCTCGCTCGATAAGCGGCCGGTAATCGAACCTGGGTCCCACCGATGCATCGTGTCGTCAAAGGCTGTATGTGGTCAACCTAACATACCAGGGTGACGATATAAATAATTACGCAACTCAATTTTATGGGCCTTTTTCAAAATTTTGTTGGAAAAATTCCACGTGGTTTAATATAAATTTTTAATAACAGTGGACTCTACAGAGTTCCCCCTTGTATTGTTTCATCAGGATAAATACTTTCTATCACCCAGTGTCCTGAAAATGTTGATGTAAAAATTATGGTAATAATTTAGTTAGTATCTGAAGATATTATAAACCTTCATAAACTGAAATACCGTGTCGTGGATGCAGGATCAGTTTTTGTAAAACTATCATAACTTGAGCGTCTGCCTTATGCTCCAAGACTAGAAAGCTGTATGGAATAGTGTTCATGTATTAGTTATGCTTGACAACGAGTCCACTATCTATTGCAGAATGAAAATGGGAAACACAATTTTTTTTTTCTAAGAAACAATTTAGCCGAATTGATGGAAGTCCTTCCATCGATCACCTTACAAAATATGATATTCCAGCATGATGGTACCCGGCGCACTTTCGTTAATTTGACTGGCAATGGTTAATGGTAATTGTTTGCAAAGCTGGACTGGTAAAGGAGAGCCAATTCCTCGGCACGCAAGATGTCACGACTTAACGCTATTTAGATTTGTGGCCATATGAAGCCTTTCTATTATCTATCAAGGGTTCGACATGTAGAAATTTTAGAGAAAAGAATATTATCTGCAACCCATGTCATAAAAAATAGTTTGATTACGAGAATTGCAAGGACCGATGTGCGAAAACGTCTCCGCGCGTGCGTTGGAAACACTACATTGGGGTCTAGGTTCAGCAAGATTTGTAACTAAATAAATGCTGATTATAGACAAATGCTAATTTTTTGTGGTTAATAAACATTTATCCATATCCGTTTTTTAATTACTTTTGAAGCCATCTCTTTCAATCAAGAATGTGATGTATGTAATCACTATGAGATATTTATTGATCCACGTGGAATTTTATAACATCTGTACCTCGTATGATGAGTGATGAAAAAGGGTAGTTTTAAAGACATTTGAACGAATGAATTATTAGAGCTTTTTATAGGAATACGATTACTTAAGTAATTAATCATTAAATTTGTAAAATTAATAAGATTTTTTTTCACTTCATTCCGGAATGAAACGATAATTTTTAAGTTTTTTTTGTATCGATTTCTAATGGATACAGAAGTAAGAATTAGGAAGTTTTAATGAAATGTTTGTTTTCATAAATTTAATGAAGTAAGAAATATGAGTTGTATGAGCAAAAACCGAAAACGTTAAATATAGTTAAAATAAAGCAAAATAGAACAGGGGTTTCCAAAGGACAAATTTTTTTGCTAATGACCTCCACGACCTCCTCTTAAAAGGAATACGTCGAATTACCAGTATTTCTGTATATATATATATATATATATATATATATATAAATATATGTATATATATACGGAACATAATATCATATCAAAAATACTTGTGCATCAATAAAATTTACATTATTTTCTTATATTCAATAGAAACATTCTTAGTGTTAACCTTGCTGATAACTAAATAATGACGACTGAAGTTGAACAATGTGACGGAACTATAAACATTATGGAATACGCCAACCATATTGAATAGTAACTATAAAGCTTTCAAAATATAGGATAACTCGTACGTTTAGTGCGTTCATTCAATTCGAGGTAATCCACTGTCAAGATTATTGTGAGTGATCTGAGGAATACTAACATGAGAAACAAAAAATACATGGAATATGTATCGTAAACATTTCTTTTTATGTTTCTTGGGAAAACGACTAAATGGAACTACTTCGTTGTCCGTTTGTCATAGGCGATATTCTTGGTCGACGTAAAACAATTCGGCTTAAAAATTTGAAATATATTTATTTATGTTAATGTATGAAATTAGTACGTATGGCGGACTTATTGCTGTGAGATAAATCTTTTACAGTCAACCGGAACACTTGTCCAGCTCCGCGCCGTCAGTGCAGTGCGCCGCGCCGTCAAAGGTCATTATATATGTCGTATCTTGTATTCAATCCAACACACCACGGTGATGATTACAGTCTATCTCTTTGTCGAAATTTAGCACAGCGACTATAATAGTTCAATTATAGACATGCATAAAAAGGAAATTGTTATTCCGGGTTTTATTTCAAAGAGTAAATTGGGAAATTAAAAAAAACGTTTCAAGGTTATCGCATCAAATTATGGCTATTTTAAACCTTGTGCCTAAGTTTTTAACCATGTACATGATATATTATTTAAAAAAAAAATTTAAACCTTTTTCGAAAAAAAAAAACTTAAATATTGCTATCTCCCGCTCTTATCACTAGAGGACTACTCAGGGAAATTGGAAAAGAAGAAATCATGTATATTGGGACTTAGATATAGTTTGAATTAAAATTATCAGAATTTAAAACTTAAAGCGCAATTAATTTTTAAGAATAAATTAATTGCTGAACCATTGATTCTTAGAGAAAACAATTTGTATATTATATCATTTTTCACAATATAAAGAACTACTTCTGTCCTTACGCGTTTTCAAAGTTTTTAATTTGGCTCAGTGGGCACTGTACATACGCGGGTTAATATGCTACCGGTGCGGTCGGCAGCGGGTATCACTTATCCCCCTCTTAAGCACAAATTCTGATGCCTTATTATTAATATTTAAGTTGGGACTGGGGCATGGAAAACTAATTGTGCAATTATGGTTTGTGCTTGACCTATTTTGTTTCATTTATAAGTTAATTAAATAATAATGTATATTATTAGCCACAGTATACTCAACACTTTGCTGGCAAATAGAAGCTACTTTGGCTTATGAAACCAACTAAGAATTCGAACCATTAATAATAGCATAAAAATAAATATGTATTAAACGCTAATTCTACCAGTAGCCCTATATGGCAGCGAAAGCTGGACATGGAGCAAGCATATCTAAAACTAACTAGTAATGTTTGAAAGGAAAATATTACGCAAAATCTTCCAAGCCTCCAAGAAAATAATGCTTGGCAAATTCTACACCATTATGATATTTATAATTGATATAACAACCAAACATGTTTAAAATCATCAAATCAAACCAAATAAGGTATCTTGGAAACTTATTTAGATCAGAGGATAACAACACGACCAAGCTACTAACTCTCAACAAGCCAGGGGATAACAAGAAACGGGGAAGACCTGCACTCAGATGGCTTGATGATGTCGAGAATGACTTATAAATAATAAAGGTTACCAATTGGAAGCATAAAGTATCTGATAGAGTCCGATGGAAAAGCTCATTGAGACGACCCTGGCATGCTCTGGGCTGTAGGTCTATGTAAAAGAAGAATACGCAATATTAACGTTATATTTTCAGACGCTTAGTTTTGATGGCATTCTTGAGTGAACCTATTTATTAGAATCCGTTAATTAAATTACATCGTATCGTGTAATAATGACTACACTTCCTACTAATGATCTACAAAAGAATTTCTTGGGCCGAATTGAAACACTATTCCAAAGCAACAAAACAATTACAAAAACAATATTCACTATATGAACTGTAAAAAAATATTTTTCTTTGATACGGGAGCCATCTTGTGACGCACTACTTAGGACATTATTTATCCATTTCACGCCTTTTTATGTTATTAAACTCGCCCTCGGAGTTTAATTAAAATAATGAAGGGCAAGTTATAGTAAATAAAAACATAATGTTTTATATCTGTTTGAATTAATCCGATTTCTACACTAAAACTTTAGTAATAACCGATCCCTGTTCCGGTGGTTATTCGTCTTTTGGTACTTTTGTTTCTTTTTATTGACCATAAGAGATTACTTTCGTAATAGTGAGGATATAATCTGTGATATAATTTTTTGCATCGAAAAGATCAAGTAGGAGTCGGGATCGCGTTAAAAAGTTCTGTACCCATATTATATATAGTCTAATATACTTTTAAATAATAGATATACACTTGTTCAATTTAAAATTTAATTATTTACACTATATTTTAAATTGGCAAGATAGAAAATCGTGACAAATATAAAACTAACGTTTGCGTTACCTGTTTGTATTTTTTTGCGTTACCTTTAGCTTAATATAACTATTCTATAACTTATAGCTTAATATAAGTATTGTATAACTTATATCTTAATATAAGTATTATATAACTTATAGCTTAATATTTACAAAACGAGTAATCTTAATACTCGTTTAAATACAACATATTTGCTATGTAAACCAGGAATTGTGGTTGCTTAGGTGTTTATCAAGATGGACCTGGTAACAAAATGGTCTAATTCGGGCAAGTTTGTAGGCCACTCACGCCATTATTTTTTCACACACCTATTTTTAATATATGCATAATTTTTAAAATATTTTTAGTACTGTCTTACTTAATACACTGAAAAAGTTTAGGAAAAGTAAGTTTAGAATCTTCGTAGATAGGCTCTTTCAATGAACATCCTAGACGATATGGGGAATTAAGAAAAACAATTAAAAATTTATTTCTTTCCCCTAAAATTTCTATGCGAATATTTTCATTATTAACTGAGGTATACGCAAGTTAACATGCTTTATAACTATGCCGAATTTTAATTTGTTACATTGACTACTTACTTCCGACTGTGTGATCGACGGACAGTTGATAATTTTGTGAGGCAATTAATAACCGTATATAGAAATAAATTATGATGCCTAATTTGATAGATTAATTATAAACTAATTATAAAATATTTAAATGCAATAATACTTGAACACACTCTACGCTACTGTAAATATGTTGGGAAATTGTTGCGTATGAACACATTTAAAAAATTCTTACCGACGCACAGCAAAATGGAAATTGATTAATTCCAATAAAGTTGCGAAAAATAATTTGCAATGAAATTTCTAACATATTTTATTAGGAAAATGCTTTATTAGACCACAGATCGAGTTAGTTTCATTTGTGGCTTAGTGGAAAATTAATTTTGAAAATTCAAATAGATTTGAGTTTCAGAGATTCGTAGTGAAAATTGAAACGGTTCTACAATCGTATTGTCGTAAGCTTCTGTCAATGATATGAAGCTCCGTGTTAACATGTAATTTCACTTGTACAAAGAAAAATAGTTTGATATTAATTTGAATCCCGAGTATTACTCTGATAATATTTTCGTTTAAATAAGTCTAACAGGCGGAAAAACTATGAAAAAAACTTCATTTCTCTTCTAGATATATTTCTGCTGTAAAATCTTTCATAAGTATCTAATATATAAACTTAATCCCTCGATTATACTGGAATAATATGATTAGACTGAAATAATATATTTTCATTATCCATGTGACGACATTTTTCCGGAAAAATAGAATCAAAATATTGAGCTCTTCGTTTATTTATTTCGTTTATTTTCATATCTTCATTAATTAACTGATTAATTAATGTCAAATGAAAAGTACATATAAGAAATGTGAGTCCAAGTTCACATTTGGATATTTAATTTTTTAATACAGGTAATAATTGCTCTTTCGCAATCTTTATTATAATTGAGCAATTAAAAATCGTTCAAATTTTTAAAAACTTCAACAATTCCGTTTCGGATAAAAAAATAATATAAGTTTGCATATGTTACATGTCACAAGAACATTTTCAACAAAACAGGACATGCAGTTATTTCCTTCAATGAACAAAGTATGAATTTCAGAAGAGCTACGTCGCTTCCGGCTCGCAAAGTGCCGCAACTTCACGTATCCAGGAGGAAATCAGTTGGAAACTGAAATGGAAGTAACCACAACATCTGACGTAGAAATGGCATAGGAACTTCTTTTGTATGCTCTCGTCCTTTAGGTAGACTCTGATCGATAATTCTGATGTCACAGATAAGATAGAAGAAAAATACACAGGTAGATGAAGATTTTTTCCTATGTGTTACACTGAAAAAGACATATATTTAACTGCAAATTTGTCATCATTTATACTAAGACTTCGTTTACTTCATTTATTTCTTGAGTTATTAATTCACTATAAACATGTATACGGTGGATATGTAAAAAGTAACATATTCCAGTCAACCACAGTTTACCACCAGTTCTAATCCATCAGTTCTAATTTTCATCACCTCATTAGCAAAAATTGTTACACATTTCAACATTGATAACAATTATGTTAAATAAGAAAATGAATATTTAAGAAAAAATTCCAATTTTATACGTTGAAAGGAGAAAGGAAAAAGACAGGGCTTGAAGAAAAATAGAACACGAGCGGGAGGGAAAATAGTGAAATTGAGGGGTGTATGATATTTTGAGATAATTTTTGGAAAAGTATATATAATTTTTATGAACGGCGATTTGGACTCGTGGCATGGGCTAAATTTGTTGGAGAACTTCAGCGTCCGATTAAGTACCGTCTTTAAGGTGCATCAACCTTCGCCTTGTAGAAATCTGTCACCCAATCGAGGCAGCCAACCCGATGGATTGCTGGTTTCCAGAATTAAATCTGTTTTAAAGTTTATTATATGAATGGATAAGATGTAATACATAATTTAAGTCTATTTTTTTTTCAAATTCCTTTATTATGTTAATGTTTATTTTACTTATAGTTATAGTTTAAAATATAAAGTGGTTATTCTGTACTGAATTACAGCTTTAAATTCCACCCGCTTAGATAACACAATTAGCTTAATATAATACATATATTTTATAAAACATTTCTTCGAGATCTATAACAAAAAATGTACAATTTTTTATATGTATTTTTATAAGATTTGTCAATATATAAATAATATAAAAATAATAATAAATAAATAAACGAAATAAAAAGGTAAGAATATATTATTATAAGTAATGTGCTACAAATTAAGTTGTCAACTTTGTCAAATGATTCTGTGTTATGACTGAAACTTACAACGATTTAACGTAAAAAGTTAGCTGTTGTTTTTTGTTGTTGGCAAATATATATATATATATATATATATATATATATATATATATATATATATATATATATATATATATATATATGAATTTTAGTAATAAAAGTGAAAGAAATTTGCAAATAAAACAATTTAGTTATTTAACTGTCGCTATGTATTTTTTAGTTAACCTCAAAAGCATTTACGGATGCTGAAAAATATGCGCATTTCTGATGGTCGAATTTAAGGAATTTCATTACTTAATACTTTAAACAAGAAAAGAAACGTTCATACAAGGAGAAACAATGCTTAGAAATGACGTCAGCCTAATTGGGTGATAATTCCGATGCATCTGGAGTTAAAAGATCTGTGGTGACTGTTGGAAACATTATGGAAAATAATATGAACATTTAAAAAGGTTTGCGTAAAATTGACTTAATCGAAAATATACGCAAGTAAATTGAAATAAATCATTAAATATGTTCATCGTAAGCTAACTTGACGATACTCAAAATTTTTAAATTATTCATATTATCCAAGTAAAAGGATATTCTTCATTATTATACCCAGCACATAACTGTTACTGTAAATGTTGTACTCTTTCACAATGCTCAAAAGAATTCTAGGTAATTGAAGGATTCAATCAGAAAAAAAGTCTTTATTAAATCCATTATGACAGATTAGAAGTATTTATTTGTTAAGTATTTAGAAAATAACTTATGTTCTAATAAAATATTATTATCGGTTAATTACGAAAAGCAGACAACAGACACTCCAAATTAGTTTTTTTTAATAATTTTTCGGTAATACACTAGGAATTGCCTACAATAATAAATTAAAAATAATAAATTAAATGATCTTTCTTAATGGGAATTTCTAGGTATATAGATAAAACATGAATGAATGACCTCCGATAGCAGTAACTGAGGTGCCTATATAATTATATTGACACATGGTAAAATATAAGATCTTAAAAATTATTGTATGGTACTATAAAACAATTGCAATCGGCAATTATTAACTTGAAACTTAAGTTTTACTCACAACTAAAGAAAACTATGTGATGTAGTATTATATCTACTTTATTTAAGTTATCAACCCCGGCCTAGGTTTCGTTGTATGACAACATTTTCAGGTAGACAATTTGAAGAGATCTTCAAATTTAATTTAGTTGTAAATAAAAATTAAGTGATAATGAATTTCTACAAAATTAACGCCAAATATATTTAAAACTTGAAACTTATTACAAAATCAATTTATTAAATGTTTTCATCTACTTCTTGAATAAACATTTTAGTAGAAGCACGTCACCGCATACCTTTATAGTACAAGCCGATTTAGGTGGCATTGCTGGCTGTTTATCATACCAAATATACACGTATAATGCACCTAATGTCCTCTGGACTTGTAATGCATACTTATTCAATCCTACGTGTTGTATGTTAGTCTAATGTGACTTACGGATAACTTCGTTAAAATGTAACACCGCATTCATGTACAGATACTTAACGTGATTACAAATAAATTGTCAAATTGGGCAAAAATTCAAAATTGAAAGATAAATAATGTTAAAAATACATTAGAATGTAATTTGCATGTGGTATGTGCACAATTCTTTAGTTTCATTATTTTAAAAGTCATCCAAAATATTCAGATACTACAATTAGGGGCCTTGAAGCTACTTGACGAAATGATAGTTGAAAACCCACGAAATGTTTGAAAGTTATTGTTTTAGTCGGCAAAATTAAATAGAAAAAGTGTTTTCAACTACAATTCAAACATTACCTTTACAATCGTATGTAAATCAATTAAGACATGTCGCTAATATCATTCATAAAAGTACTTTCCACTCGTATCTCTATTTGCCCATCTATCACAGACCGCTATTTATAAAATTGACCTTAGTAAATTATATAAATATTTATTTCCATTATATAATCGGTATTGAATGTTAAAAATAGTGTAAAATAAATATAAACGTCGGACTCGCCATGCATTTAAAGGTTACATAATTTTATTTTATCTGTCCTCATGATCTATTAAAAGTTGACAATACAAAAATTGTAATTATAATCTTGAACTTGAATACACATATTTTGTTTTCAGTTGATCAGGCCATATTCCAGGGAATATTATACAATTATATTTTTGCTATATTCATCCAAAATATATAGATTCGTCATACTCGTCTGTCTATGTGTAACGTTGGGGTGATTTTTTTTCACATATCCTATTGTGTAGGGTATTGTTGAATAGGTATTTCAAAAATATTGGGGGTACGTTCTGAACATATTTCGATACAGGGATTCGTTTTCAAAATATTAAGCTTTAAAATGGTCATTTTTGTCAGAGTTACGTGTCCTGTGGAGACATGTAAATGCTCTGTCAGCGAAACGGCTATTTTTTAATATTAAAAAGTATTCACAATAGTAGTACATACAACGAAATTAAACGGGAAATTATCACACCTAAGAATGAACTACTATTTTACGAGTAATAGTCCTCTAAATTATGTCGTGTAATTGGGTCTTTAAAAAGACTTAACCCTAGATTAGTAAACTATCCTCCAAGTGGCGTTGTTACTAAATAATCGTAAAAAATACGACATGGAAATAACACAGAATAAATTTACGAATTATAAACTTTAATTATCTTAGAATTAACAGTTACATTCTTTGGGTTTTGTATGAATTCATAATTCACAATTAAATGAAACTACGTGATGTACTATTATTTCTACTTTCTTTAAGTTCTTTACCACGACCAAGGTTTGTTGTATTACAATATCTTCAGGTGGGTTCGTGGAAAAAACCTAGGTCGTGGTAAAGAACATAAAGAAAGTAGAAATAATACTACATTACGTAGTTTCATTTAATTATGAATGAAAATAGTATTTTTTTTTAATTTACGCAGTTTGAACACATATTCATTTTCTCTTCTTTTACATTTCACGCAAAAATTAGTTGTCATTTTTCTGGCCCTAGACAGGCACAAGGCACATGTTTTCTATAAAGTGATTCTTGCATAATTGTCGCTTCAGGAATAGTTTCAATACCTAAGATATCTATTGTGAGCTCTTTTATATCTCATCGCAATATTGAAATATTTACTCTATATTTTAGTTGAGGCTCCATAAGAGCATCAGCTATTTCTAAAATGAAGTCGCGCCTGGATTAACTTTTGTTTTTGTTTCTGTAATTGTTGCTGACATAAATGAGGTAGGAGTTTATAATTAAAATATTAATCATGCTATAAAATAAGCATAATAGCCATGTACGGTTTCTTTCTGTTACAGCACATAGCAGAACACAGCTGGTCTACTGTGTCGACAGCTCCTCTTGTGTTATAAAATTCAATTATTTTGTGGTTTTTCCATTATTGATAATGGCCTGATTTGCCTCCAATAATTGACTAATTTCATCACTTGTAGTAACATGAGATACCTAAAACAATATATTACTTTGCATATGTATATCTAAAAATAAGCCATAAAAAGTCTTTGTAAAAAGAAATAGAAATGAGTACACTTAACTTAGCTCAAAACTCACGCAAACACTAAACTTTCGTAAATTTTACGACATCTTTGCTATAACTCAATACACAAATCACAACCGATCACAATGACAGCGCGTGGCGTACTGACGGACATAATTAGAAAGGTATAGTGAAGAATAGGACACGGGAATGACGCGAGCCTTGTTTTTTTTAGGAATCGTGATTTTGCAGTCGTAATTTTTACGGTAGGTTAATAATCTAGGGTTAAATCAACTGAAAAAATAACTTATAATATTATTTAAATATGCGTCATAATCTTACTCCTGTGAAAGATACAGTAAGAAAGATACTTATGTTGTTAAAAATAATATTTATAAGTAGTTTAATATGGATACTATGTTCCTTTAAATGTTTCTTGTGCCTAAATATGTATGGATAATTGATAAGAATAGGATGCAGGAATGACGCGAGCTTTGTTTTTTCTAGGAATCGGGATTTCACCGTCGTAATTTTTATGACAGTTTAGTAATCTATAGTTAAATAAACTATAAAAATAACTTGTGATATTATTTAAATATGCGTCATAACCTTACTCATGTGAAAGATAGAGTAAGCAATATACTTATGTTGTTAAAAATAACATTTGTAAGTAGTTTAATATGGATACTATGTTCCCTTAAATATTTATTTGTGCCTAAATATTTATGGAAACCTGATAGTGCGCGTCCTTAGTATACTTGTTATTTTTATTAAAAATATTCTGAAATTTTGGATAAGCCGATTAAGAGGTCTATGAAGATCTTTATAATTTAAAAAAAAGTATTCTAAATTTCATGTGTAATTTCTGCGCATATGATAAAAATATTTTTAATTGACAGAGTCATTTACTCCAATTTCTAACGCCTTTGATGCTACTAAAACTTGGGCAGAAAGTGCTGGAGTTGTATCTCGGTCTCCGGGGAGCTCTCTCGCGCTCGTCTGCGGTTTTCGTCCGAGCGATGTGTGCTTTTGTTATACAATTGAAAACGTTTTTTTGTCGCAGCTTGCTCCGTTTAGAACAAAAAGTTTATCGATGAGACTCGTGATCGTTGTTCTTCATTCAGACAATAATACTGGTTATTTACTATTTATCCATCCATCCGTCTCTCCTTAGCCTCCATTTTGCGAATGGATATAACCATATATTTCAAAGCCACATTTAACACATGGAATTAGACTCGAACCAAATATATTTTATATTACGCATAATTTAATCTCTGACCCCATTAGTACAAAAAATGCGCGAAATAGGCTTCCGTACCTTAACACATATTGTTACTCTTAATATTGGTGATGCAACTTCACCGAAATAAATTTATTTGAAAATTCTAATTAAATCTTAATCTTTGAATTTTCCAAATTACTGGTTTCAAAATTTAAAGAGATAAGAACTTTGCATCATGTTAGAGGTTAATATTTCACGAAAGGAATTTGAAAATTAAGAAAAATCAATGTAACCTCACTTTCATTTTAAAATTTCTATAAAATCTTATAGGTAGACGAAAAGAAAATTTGCTCCTTTTTTTTGGGAAAATCATTACGACATTTTTTGAAAGGGGCTGCATATTATTCTAAGTCTCTATATAAACCATCTGGTTGTAAAATTTTATGAACATAGATTTAAACCATATAAAATCTGTGGTTCTGGCAAATAGAAGGACGGACGGACGTGATGATTGAAGATTTCTATGTTTTACTACGGGATCTTAAAAAAGAGCTTAGATTTTTTTTTACATATGCATGGTTGAAAATAGCTTTAGAAAAGAAACGTTAGTTACAATGATAATTTACATTTATTAATTAGTGTACAGAGTGTCACTATCTATTAAACTCTACAATATCCTCCAGAGCACATCCCAGAACGACAAGTTGAAGATTTGTGCAATATAGCACAAATTTCGACACACAAAGAGGGAACAATTGCTAGTTTGTTATACGTATGTAATTTGTCGGTACCGTGGTGCGTTGCATTGTTTACCAGGTTTGTTGATGTGTCGCACCGCGTGGTCGCAGGATCGATTCAGGGCTGCTGGTCGAAGGAGGCTGAAGTAAACTTTGTAATCGTATAGCTATATACTACTGACGAGTCCGGGACAGCAGCGCCGCCGCATCTCCTATGCTGTACACTGCGATTGTCAACCAGCCTGTTCATCATGGCGATTATGGGTATTACGTCCAACGAAACGCACATTGCAGAATCCTGTGTCCAGCAGAGGACTCAGACAGGCTATTAATGTTGATCATGAATTTACCCAAACTTTAAATTTTTCTGCAGGTAGAGTGAGAAATTTAAATATATAGTGAAGATTGGGCTTGTACCAAGAATATGTTTTATATACTCGACTTATCTCCAAAATATTTTGCATATCTATATCATGGATCTGTATTTTAATGGATGATTTTTTTTATTCCGAAATACAATGTTTTTAGAAATTTAAAAAAATCATCAAGTTGAGGATAAAAACGCAAATGTGATGCGTATCATATATAACTAGCGTGACCCGTGCAAAGTCTTCGCATTATTTATTCCATTATGAAGCTCAGATGACAGATCAAACAAATATTGTACTAAAATTGACATATAGAGGCGCAAGTATCAAAAGCATTGAGCTAAAGCGCCACTTTATTTATACGTGAGTGGATTTGAAATTAAACAAAAATTTTACCGACCGTCAATCATATTGACGCTGAGCCGTTAGATGGCAGCATTGCTGTTTTGTGTATATAATTTTAATAATTAATTAATTTGCAAAAACAATAGCAATAATAAATTTTTTAGTTGTGGATGCCGGTAGAGCAATCAATTATCTATAAAATTATATATAATTTATGTGGATTAGTTGTGAGGTTTATTCTAAAAAGGGAGTGTAACATCTTAACCTTAGCGTATTAATATATATGATGATGATGATGATAATGTGCGTATAATAGCACTGCATCTTCCTACAGCAGAGCATGAGGTTTCTTTCTTTTCAAGTCATTTCTTCAATTCTGTACATTTCAAACTCCTTAATCATTTCCAATGTTGTAATGTATTATCTTGTAGCAACTAGAAAGTAATTTTTAAATTGCGTCATAGTTTTTTTTTCCTTATTTCACGACAGCGAAGTCGAGTAAAATATAGTCTTAAATAAGTTATCTAACCTACAATATAACGAACGGCTATGTAACGAACCGCTCTTTCATCAAATAAAGTTTTTAATTAAAATATATAAAACAAAAAATGATTAAAATCGCCTCTGGTAGTTGTAACAAATGTTTCTCACCAACTCTAATTTCTAATTTTAACCTAACCTCAATAATCGATCTTTCAACATATATCGTGTCCCTTTTAATTTAAACTCTGTTGTTTTAGGAGCGTTAACCGGAAGCCCGTACTGATTAAACGAAAATATAGTTTCAGGGCTTCAAAAAGTTTAGACAGCGTTTTCAGAGGTAACGTCCCATAACTGAAGTTGCTTGTTTTTTTGAGAAGAGACTAATATAACGAAATAATATTTTTTGATATGTGACAGTGTCATTAGAAACTGAAGTAGATTTTGTCCTATAAACCGGATGACAGCCAATGAAGTATTGCAACGCCTTATTATAGTATTATTATATGGTAAAATTTGGCTGACAATGCTTAGACCTTTTTATTAAAGATGTCTACTACAATTACTGATAGATTTTTTTGATAAACCTACAAAATAAAGCTATTCAAAATCAAACAGAAACTTTTTAACTATTTATTATTATGGATATGTTCAATATTTTTTTTAAATTTGCGTATTTATTTTTTGTAAATTTTTCACTTTAGGTATAGTTATGTATTTTTCGAAAATAATACGAAAATTCTTAAAATTATTTCATACACAGGCGTCGCGTCATAGCTAACCACATGTGATATTTTCGAAATATATTTTGACAGTATTGTTTTTTGAAGATATTTTTCATATAGCTTTGTCGTAATACGAAGTACTTAGAACAATGAATAAAAAGAGGATTGAATAAATAGACAAACAAGTGTTATTCATTAACAGTGTTCGTTTCTGACAAAATCCTTAAAATTATGTAGTGTGTAAAATGTCATCTCCCTGTTGGAGAATGTCAATTTAAAAATGGGCTGCTTTAAATTGTCCATAAGCTCCACGTATATATATATATATATATATATATATATATATATATATATATATATATATATATGTATATATAAATAGATATATATATATATATATATACATACATATATATATATATATATATATTTATATATATATATATATATATATATATATATATATATATATATATATTTATATATCTCATTGAATTTGGATGTTTGCAAATAAATAACCGTACTTCGCAACAATTACGTTAAAATAATTATTTTAAAAGAATTGACGCAATTCTCTACCAATCAAAAATTATATAAAATTGTTACAATATGAACGATCAAAACACAACATGCATGCACGCAACTTTACGTGTTTTTAATGAACTGAACTTGCTGGTGATTTCCAGAAGATCCCATGTAATTGTCATCGAATGATTCGTGAATTGTCATTTGCCGGCTTCCACTTTATTTTCACAAAAATTAAAATAAATCTACCGCAGTGGAACTTAATGACAATAATTATAAATGTTAAATAAATTAACAGTTTTTGTAACTGCGCCGTCAAATTCATATTAAAATGAACTTGAACCCATATTTGAATTTGTGATAACTGAGCGTTATTACGTAGCGCATAACATTCTTCTGTCACCAAAATGTCATTCCGGTACTGATAAGCTGAGAAACTAATTGGAAATCATGATATTATTTGTTACGTGCCTGGTTCTAAGCCAATAATGCATCTAAATTGGCAGTCTACTTGTATCTTTTTTTATGCACATATCCGCAATTGTGTACTTGCATTATTTAGTTTGCATCTGTTTACGTCGCAATTGCTTCGAATTGCTAATATCTTAATGGATACTTATTTATTGTTTTGTTTTTCTAATATAAATGAACGCACTGTAATAAATAAAAGAGTTTAATTAATGTTATCTATTAAATCAAATACCTAGAATCCCTTTCCTTTCGAACATGGAGATTACATGAAAAATTTTATCATACAGCCCGTAATAAATAATTTTGAAATATAACTGGGAGTTACCAATGATATGTCTGTAAACCATTCGATATAAACAAAATGAAATATGATCAGAAAATGTACACGTTCTGTGATGGATCATAATTTAAATAATAAATTAAATTCAGATAATTCAGAAGATGTATTTCATTCCGATTAATTTTACAATTTTAATTCCACTCATAATAGGTATGAAAATTATTTAGAAGTAAAAAAAATGAAAAGCTCGTCATAACAATTGAAAACAATTCCGGTGATTAACACTGCATAATAATATAATAAAAAAGTGTTAATTATCGAATCAGTTTTTTCACTAATTAACTTTGTCGATGATTGAAATACGTTTTCTTAGAAGCTAAAAAGATTGTTAATTGTAGTTTGTTGTTGATTGTTTTTGTTTGTTTGTCAATTCCATTCGTTTCGACGTGACATCACGTGCTGTTTTGTTGGTTTATTGCAAATTACGTATACATGTAACGAGATGAAGGACGTTAACGTAAAAAGTTTTGTAGATAAATTTCAAATATTTTTGTGCCATTGAAATAACTATAGAAATTGCTTTGTATATTAAAGAGTTAGAAGACTTTTTCACAGTAAAAATCGACTTCAATAAACAAGTTTATGTAGTTTTTTAAATAAAATCTCTGAATTGCCAAATAATAAGGACTGTTTGATACAAAAAATATTCCAACTAATGTTGTAAATACGAAAATTAGTTTTTTGTTTGTTTGTCTCGCTTTTGTGCCCAAACTGCCAAAATTATTTTCATAAAGTGTACAATAAGTTATATGCTAGAAAAAGTTGCATCCCAATTATATATAATCGCATCAAAATTTGTATTAGATACCATAGATGGCGATACTAGTTATACTTACAAATAAAAAAAAAATTTTGGTACTCTTGTTTCGAATAATATGAATTAATATTAATTAAAATAATCCGAATTAAAATTAAAGTATTTTTATTATGAATAACTGAATAAAGTTTTTACATCGCGTAAAATAAATTATTCGGAATAAAAGAAGTTTTACTTCCGATTCGAACAAAACCACCATTTCTGAAATCACGTCAAAATTTGTATTACAGACCAAAGATGGCACTACTAGTTATGTTTCCAAAATAAAAAAAAATTCAGGACTCTTGTCCCAAAATAATGTTAATTAATGTATTTTTATTACGAATAAAGTTTATATCGCATAAAATAAATTATTCGCAATAAAAAAAGTTTTACTTCCGACTCCAACAAAACATTTCGAAAACAATTTGGTAATGTTCTCTTTTATTTTTCTAGTAATCAGTTTACCAAATTTAGGATGATCACGAATTTCAAAGTTTTGTAAAACTTTTATTTCAAAAACTATAAGTTTTAGCTGTGGTCACTAATTTAATAACTTCCTAAGCCCACAAGGGTACATAATTAAATTATCCTTCGGAGTACAGTAATTAATTTACTCTGTTAATGCAAAACTATTTCTAGTTCATTGAACTAAACACAATTCCAATTGTTTCATGTAATTTCGAGATGAGACTCAATGATTTATTGATCTCAAGCATAATTCCTACTGAAGGACACTTCTCGTAGTCACATTAACACACTTCTTATGGTAACTTTAGTTTTGAAATTATTCATTATGGTTCGAAGTAACCGCGCCAAATTATTGTTTGTTATTTATTATAAATGACTGTTATTCTCAATATTGTTTAACTCGCGAGTTAACCTCTTGAAATTGCTAATGAAGGATGAAAGTTAATCAAAATAGTATAAATTATAATTAAGTAAGTTTCTCGTATTACATTATGTTGATAGTTCGTGGATGTAATGATCAAGCTACATGACGTCTCACAATATATTGAAAAAACAGTGATCGAGCATCGATAACTTGTTCAATTTTAATCGTCAATATTTTGTTACTCTTGCTTTTTTATTTAATTATATTGATTTAGTATAATAAATAAAATAAATTTCATTTAGCTACAACTAATTTTAATATGAGTCTGTGTTTCACGGCACTCCCCTTTTCTTTATATTTTATATTTGAAATAGTCGATGACTTCGTGTTCATCCTGGAAAAATTACGACAAAAATAAACCTAATCCCAAATCTAATGTATCCTCTATACAGATAATTAACGTTTTCTGCAATTCTCCTCTTGCTTGCAAAGAGTTATATCTGACGTACCCAAAATTAAAAACGAGGAAAATAGTTTTTGAAACTGTAGACACTCCATTCCATTTGAAAATAGAATGTTTGTAAACAAACCAATTTGCCAGGTCTGGTATTACACACCTTTTTCTTATGTTCACGTTAGTAATTTGATATGGATTAATTTGGTATTTATGATTAAAAAATATAAATATGTTTGGTGTAAACCTTTACGCTGTGTGCACGAGAAACTTATTATATAGGTTATATTTCATATTTAAGGGAAATTAAAATAAGTAGGTTAAAATTTTGCGAATAATTTATAAATATGATTGTTATTTAAAGAAAAGTTAATTATAATACCAAAAAACCAAAAACCCTGCCGGGAATCTAATCCTTATCGTTTTAGCCACTGCGCTACGGGTCTGTACATACTGTAATATTAAAGAGCATATAACTAATATCGAACATTAATATTACGGCTTTTTATAATATTTTCTTTTTAAGTAAATATGTCAAACATTATAAACAATCCTCAAAAATATTCAGCGAAATAAGAATCATGTTATAAAATTAATATTTGTGTAAGTGGTTGTGGTGTACTATTTTCCTGAAATGTTTTATACCCCTGAGTTTAGTATAGTCAAAAGAAGGGGTTGTCCATTTTCCATATCTAAATTTCATAATAAATATTAATAAAATAATGGCGTAATACTGAAATTTGGAACATTATTTATCGGTGACACCTTTTTAAATGTATTTAGTGATTATATTATATTGTGTAATAAAATTGTAGATTTTGTATTGTTTAACAATTTAATAACATTGAAGTAAAATGAGTTTTGGAAATAGTCGTCCCTTCATTGAATATATATTTGTGCCAACCATATTTTAACCGTCAAATTAGTTTGTTTACAAATATAATCCTTTAATAAAGTATAAATACAGCAGACAATGCATATTTTTAATAAATTTTCTCCAACGTAAGTACGTCAGTTACCTCACATCGAGATAAAATAACTGGGATTGTTTTAGGGTTCAATAGTTATACAAAAATATATTATTTTATGAAACCATCCCGTGTGTCCGTGCGTCCGTCAATTTATGACAAACTCACAAAGAATTTCTCTTCGTTCAAAGAATTTTAGATCTATGTGCATGAAATTTGGCAAGTGGATCTTCATGTAGAGATCTGAAATAATGAGTGGAACTTTTTTCGCGTTTCCCATCGAGTAGGGTGTCTTTAGGCAGGTTTTTTATTATGTACTGAAGATAGTAAAGAAAATAATCTGAATCTTTTAAGACTCTTAAGTGGAGAAAAGCAGGGAGTTCCGTATGATAAGTACGAGTGCACTAATTGCAATTTTGGAAGTATCAGTGTAATGATCGTGAAATAAGAGGTACACCAACGTCCCAGTCATTACCATGCTCTAGTTCGTTTTACAACGCAGTAATACGAAATAGAGCACTGAACAGAACTTTTATTAAGTTGAGGTGGAGAAAAGCAGGGAGTTCCGTATGATAAGTACGAGTGCACTAATTGCAATTTTGGAAGTATCAGTGTAATGATCGTGAAATAAGAGGTACACCAGGATCCCAGTCATTACCATTGCTACGAAATAGAACATGAAAACATCCTTTATAAAGCTGATGGCGAGAAATCAGGGAGTTCTGTATGATAAAGTAACGATCGTGAAATAGAAGGTGCACCAAGGTCTCAGTCAGTCATTAAAATTCCTACGAAATAGAACATTAAAAATATCCTTTATAAAGCTGATGTCGAGAAATGCAGGGAGTTCAGCATGATAAGTTCGAGTATTCTACATGAAATCTTAAAAGCATCCGTGTAATGATCGTGAAATAAGAGGTACACCCAGGTCCCATTCACTACCATTGCTACGAAATAGAGAATTAAAAAGTTCCTTTTTAAAGCTGATGGCAAGAAATGCAGGGAGTTCCTTATGATAAGTCCGAGTGTTCTAAATGCAATTTTGGAAGTATCAGTGTAATTATCGTGAAATAAGAGAACATTAAAAATATCCTTTATAAAGCAGGTGTCGAGAAATGCAGAGAGCTTTGCATGGTAAGTCTGATTGTACTCAGTGCAATCTTAGAAGAATCCTTGTAATAATCGTGAAATAAATGTGCATTGAGATCCCAGTCACCATCATGCCGACATTGAAAAACAAGCGAGATTAAAAGATCAGTTATTGCTGTGAAATTACCCTCTGTGATACCAAAAAATACTAAGTATCTAAATGGAGCTCGATGTTCATTTACGCGATTATCCGTACAGTCCTCCCTTATTTATACTATTCGTTCCATCTACTATTAGAAAAAATCACTTTTGAAAAAATATTCTTTTCCCTTTTGGAGTTTAATTGGTACAAAGAAATTCTGTAAAAAAATGTCGTTCATTGTAACAATGTTGGCATAAATCAAAGTCGAAAACCAGCTTTTCTTAAGAATTCCAAGTTTTATTTTTTCTACTTTAATTACTTTTAATCGTCATAAATAAAACCATAGACAAAAAGGGGTTTCTTTCGTTAATTGCTTTTTTTTAAATTATCTATTCGGTAAATTAAGGCAAACAAGGCAAACAACAATGAAATATTATTTCTTAATTGATGGTCAAACAGTGCCAATCTGTGGAAAATTTGTTACACACATATATGGAGTCACAAAACACGGTATTGCCTTAAGTAACGCAAAGATTCTATCACGCAGCAAAATAAAGTTATTAATAAATTATACCCACGATGCAATTATGAAGCATCTTAGTTTGACTATATCATTTTGGAAATAAAAAAAAAATGTTATCTAACTTCATAAACCATATACACGATTTGAACCTAAAAATAAATATAACGTATGTTTTGAATTATAATAGTCAATAAACCTTTCTTAACTTAAAACAACTGAAATAATCTGAGATGAAATTAAATTTAACGAAATCACATTAACTTCAGCACATTTACGCCATTGTAACAGAACCCGAATTGGAACACTACCCATCCAACTAGAACTAATGACACTATTTACACACCTCTATCCCGGAAATTGAATACAGGACCAAGAGTGGAGATAGGCACGGACTTCTGTCGGATATCACGTTGCAGATAATGTTTAATGGACAGCGCCGAAGGTGTTTGATTTAAAGCAAATAACTGAAAATCGAAAAGGAATAGTTTGATTATTTGTTTGTTTGATATGTATACATAAGTGTATGTATATCAGAATTGATATTATATATATATATATATATATATATATATATATATATATATATATATATA